>CM053786.1:434281798-434324298 GCA_028749045.1 Cupressus sempervirens | reverse complement strand
GATGTCTATTTTGCTTTGGTGGTATTTCTTTGGATTGGGTAATAGTTTCAAGATGGAGAGTTGTGGGAAAGATGTCATGACAGAAAATTATTGGAATAATGAATAACTAAATCATTCACATACTGAAAATGTATAAATAAGAGTTGGTATAATCTTACATTTTTGTCAATGAGTTATGAGTATGTGTACTGTTAGATTTTCATAAAAATAGTATTTTGAATAATAATGTATTATATGGTTTTCGTTTGTTTTGCAATCATTGTATTAGAGGAATAATAGGTCTATCATTGGAATACCTAAGAATACAAGAGCACATTGAGAGTTATTTTTTATAGAACTAGAGTATGTTAGATTAAATTTGTTGTAGTGTAAGTAGCATAGGAGTGGTTGTCACAGAATAAGGTTAATTTCATTTCATTTATTAAATTATCTTTTCTCCCTTCTTAAGATTTTTCTTTATGCACTATGGATGCCATGTGGCACTACTATGTGTCATGTCATGTGGCAGTCTTTTTTTGTTGAGATGGCCCCCAAGTCGCCAATTTTAATGCACTAATCTACTGACATTAGCATGACATCAGCACTACATCATACCACATGCATTCCCTTCAGGTCCTTTTAGAATAGTTGTTATTTTTTGGCCGTATCTTGAGCATACGGAGGTCTTTTTTCTATCTGAAAGAAGCACCAAAAAGATGGTTCCAAGAAAAAGATAATGGCGCAAGAATTTTTGGGTTTTGATGTAGTTTGGTTTCCTATTTGGGTAGTCAAAGCTGGGTGTAGTATTTTTCACTTCAAAGTGCATATCTTGAGCATCCTAACTCTATTTTTTGAAAATGTTGTATTTTTGGAAAGCTCGTTCAGTTCTCTTTCTAGAAATACTGGTTTATCTTCCAGATTCTACTCCAAGCTCTTTCTATTATGGTTTTTACTTTATTGTAGTATGGTAGATATCTTGGGCATTTCAAGTCCAAGGATCATTTTTGTGACATGAGATTTCTTCTTTTGGGTTGTAATAGCTCTTTGCCCTTTCTTATCATTTTTGATATCATTTGTAACAACATTTATGCAAACACACTGAGATAAAGTGTCAGTCCTTGCATTTTGGGATCTTTTCAATCATTGTGACTCATTGTACTCACACTACATTATAAAGTGCCATGGAGGGATAGTTGTTTTCCTTTTAGTGTCATCTTCCTTTGTCAAGTGAGTGTCCCTTCCATGACATTAGCCCCATGCTGTGTTGATGACATGTGCCTTTATAGGTGTTTGCACCTCTTCCTCACTCTCGATGTTCTTGGTTCTTTCTTTTTGCAGGACTTATTGGCCCACTTTCTCAGCTACCTATCACCTCACCCTCGTCAGAATTAGGGGGGGTTCTTCTATTGTTTCTAATGCTTCCTTGGTTCGATTGATCAACTCTTCAATCTTTGGTGTTTTATGCCATCTATATCTTCGAGTTCAGTTGTTTGCCTTTGTGTGCCTCCTAATTCGATGCAGATTATAGTCTTCTCTACCTGGTCAGGTTCTATGTTAGTGGAGGTTCTATAGATCAACAATTTCTTTTTGATAGAGTTTGTGACTTCTTCATGCTTCCATGATGTTTCTTCATGATCACTCTTCGTTCCTATTTTTTGGAACAATACTCTAGTTAGAGGCTTCTGTAGTCCTTTACTAAGTTTTTAGCTATCTCTTTTTGGAGTAGAGTTTTTGCCATTGGGTTTTCTCTATTTATCTATTTCATAGAGATCTAGTTGTGATTGGGTACCTTATTAGGCCTTGTTACCGGGGCCCAAATTTGCTTTCAGCATTGCATTGTAGTTTCCTTGCTCTTTTTACATTGTTTGTAGTTGCATTGTTGCTCATCTTAAGGGGGAGTGTTAGAGAAAAAGGTTAATTTGATTTCATTTATTAAATTACCTTTTCTCCTTTATTAAGATCTCATTTTGTGCACCCTTGCATTCACATTTAATAATTAATTAGTAATTATTAAATGGCTTTTACCTTTTAGGTTACCGTTTTCAGGTTTTCATCTCCTTCTATAAGGATAGATCATTTGTAAGTACCTTGCATCTTTTCTTATTTTGAGAATACATTTGCATATTTTTCAAAGCAAACTCTTGCCTCCTCTTGTCTATTTCTTATCTGTGATAGGTTTTTTACATGCAGGTATTCAAGGGCTTTGTGAATTTGTTTTGCGTATTGCTCAAATCCTTTAGCGGTTGGCTTGTTTACAAGTTCAAATGTGTTGAGGAAAATAATATTTAGTTGTTGATGGTCTTTAGGCCATCTAATTCAAATAAAATGAAGATTATTTACTAATCTAAAAAGGTTAACTAATCTTGGTAGTCAACCAAGTCTATGATTCTATGTACTTGAGCATGGTATTGTTGGACTAACTTATTAATCTATTCAATATGTTTGTTAAAAGGCATATGTTGATGAAAGACCAACCTTGAAAATTCACACATACCATATTTTAAATTTATGAGAAAATTAATATTTATCTTTTTAAAATTTAAATAAAAAATATTTCAATCTAATCAAAACCATTAGAGTGTAGGCAAGATACTACAACACAATGGTAAATTCTGAGCCTCTTGTCTGAGAGGTCTTGAGTTCGACTCTACCTGAACTTAATAAACAACAATAATAATTAATCATAAGAATAAATTTCCAACGATGCTCTTAGTTTCAACCTTAATTTTGAAAGGTCAATTCAAGATTGAAAATAATCTAAATAATCTACAATATAATAATCAACATTTAATACCACTACAAACAATCTAGATGCAAGATTTTGGAGAACTTGATAAAATAATTAAAGATAAATGTACAAATCCACCATATTATATGCATCAATTTTATATACTACTCCATTTTAAAGAACTATGTAAGGTTTTACCAAATAATTTGATATAAAGAAACTAAAGCATAAGATCCATCACCACTAAGGAAAAGAACACTAACAAGAAATAAGTATGATCTTTTATCCCACTCAAGTAGCGGAGTTAGCATGAGGTTGTGGGTAGTTCTCCATGGTCTTGGGCTTGATATTGAGGCTTGCAATCACTTGATGGATTTGTCTTGCTAGCAACTTGGTCCATCCCCAATGATTATCTCACCTCATACTTTCCCTTAAGTGAACCTCACTTTGTCATGCCTGACCACTACTATTGTTTATTCTACTTATTAGGACTTAGTTGTTATCTAGTTTCTTTCAGTTTGATACAAAACTTGCTTATATTCTATTTAGCATAACATAAAACTTTTGTTGAGTGTGTATTCTGTGTTAGCATTACTCTATTTAGACGTGACAGATGACTTATGATTTTAATATTTTTATAGTTATTATAATTATGTTAATTGAGAGGTTTTATATACCTGGCAATTTTGGTTGCAGAAATTAGATTGCTTGGAAGGATCAAACGTTTAAATTCTTAATTTAAATTTGAGTTTTAGGTTTGAAAACATGATTATAAGAACTTATAATGTTAGGGTATCAAGTGTTTCATGAGGTTGAACTTTACATTGTTTATGCATATAAATTGTTAAAAAGATTAATTATGTTCCTTTGAAGTGAATTTGACATAGCATGTTTGTAAATGATGTAAATGGGGTTATATATATATATATATAATTTCATTCTACCCTAAATTGGTTTTGTTTCATGACATTAGTTCACTTTTTTTTTTAAGGATCCTATTTACCATAGTTGATAGAACATACGCATTATTTTGTTTTGTTAATTGGGTTTTGAAGGCTTTAAAAAAAAGTATATTTTGCATTGTTCAAAAGCCAAAATGGCGGTGGTCATGGGTCTGTCTTATGTACCAGCATCACTATTTGTCACTGAAACATTAAATGTGAAATTTAAGAGGTATTATGGCACTCAGGGTATTGTTGATCATTTCATTTTGTGAATGGGTTTCCTATTGAGATTAGGCCGAAAACATGGCCGCCTTGCTCTGTTTGGGTTACACTTGTGAGCCTAGTTGTTGTGGTTTCAAAAACATGGAAGAGTTTGTTGAATGTATTTGCATGCATATGAGGCTGAGCATCGAGGTGTTGCTCATAGCCAGTTTGTTTAGCAAGTTCTTCAACTTCTGCAATTTTGAAGTTTGGTTGGATTTGGCATCTGGGGTTTTCGCATCAAGCTACATAGCAGGGTTCTGTTTTGAGAATTTTCTATCTGTTGAATCTCACGTAGGGGCATTTTTCTAACCCTTCTCTTTTGTTGTTCATATTGCATTTGATTTTGGAAATTAGGAATAATATGGTTGATTAGTTATATACAGCTCATATTGATATCTGAGTCTGGAAGTATGCAAAGTTTGTTATTGAATTTTTGTATATTTCCATATTAGGTGTGAGTGTGGGTTTGTGGCTTTAATAGCAAAGATTCATTTGGGTTTTGTTATATAAAGTGGAAACATGTATCAGTATGTTGTTATCATAGAGAAAGAGTTTAGTGCAGACCTTATCTCTATGTAAATTGTTGAAATTTATTCCTTCGAGCAAATCGCATGAAATTTGCGGATAAACATAAAACCCTTATGTTTTATACGAGTTGGACAAGGTATTGTATTATACATATTGTGGATCTATGACTCGAGTATTATGTCAAACAGTTGCGGGTAACTGTGCGCAAAGGTCTTAATATGAAAACTGAACTTGATTTGAAATATCACGCAACGGTTTGTTGAGTTGGTTGTGTTATGCTTAGGGTCTTAAGTTTTGACGGAGTCGAGCTCGAGAGTACCCGTATCTTGAGTTCATTGTTTAATGTGGTATGACCTCAGTCGTGAGCTCGTAATTGGTTGCAGTCTCATGACTAAATAAGGACCGGTCACTCTGTTTCATGGATAGTAAATTGGAACCGAGGGTAGTGACAATATAATTCAATGTGATGTTAATTTGATGAAGCTTTGAGTAGTGGGTCGTGTTGAGTATAGTAATGATATTGAGCGATTATATGGTACTGTGATAGACATTTAGTCAAACAGTTAACATAAAACTAAAAAGAATATTAAACTATCCATTATCAGTATAAATTATTAGTTTTAATATGTTGTTTATTGTTGATGTCGTGGGAATTTTATGATAGTCAGTATCTTAAGTTAAAAAGCTTTCTTCAAAACAGTCATAGTAATCGGTGAAACTGTTGGGAGTTAGTTTGAAACATGAAGAAGTTTCATGTGACAGTATAGATTACTTTTTATATATGGAAATTGATTTATTAATGCATTATGGTGACGTAATTATAATTTGTTGTTGTGAAACTGTTTGAAACTTTTCTTGTGCAAAGGTGGATGCTGTTAAATCATTATGGACAGGGTTTTTTTTTAAGAACAGTTTGTGTGTTTCATTAAGCTTAAGGATTTGCATCTTAAATACTTGGGGTCATTAGTAGGTTGTAAAAATTAATTTGCATATTTGAGAATTTCATTGATCTTAGGTATTGTATTACTATATGTTGTTGTAGTATATCTGGATGATGGCTTATAGGCATACAGTGGTAAAACTTCAAATGTCTTTGTAAAGGATCATTTATCAAAACTGTGGCTATATTTGGATTTAATTATATTTGGTTTTGTTGTGAAGAATCTTTATAGCAATTATGGATTTTTTGAGATGTTATGTTTGAAATAAAATCCTTTTTAAGTTAACCAGACGTATTTAGTTCATAATTGAAATGGACAATTGTTTGTGTGTAAGGCAGAGTTATGATATAAGTTTGTCAATTTAAACAAGAATATCATATGAACATTGTTTTATTATCTTGGTCTTTCCAAAGGATAAGTTTAGTTTATTTTGACAGTAGGAGTAAGTAGTATAGTGTTACGACTAGTAATTATCATTAAACAGATGAATTAGTTTAGTTATAGTTACGAGAGCGTAATATTATAGTACTTATTTCTATTGTTAAAATAATCTAAGTTTACTTTTGAATTTGGCAGTAAAAGATGAGATTTCTAAGATAAAGAATGTAATATCATGAGTAAATAGTTTTGGTTATTCATTGCTTATGCATTCTTAGGATATCTGTTTGATGTGTATTTTAAGGATAGCTGTAATGAACGTATATCGAGGTGGCTGAATATTGATTTATTCTATTTAGTTAAATAATTTAGTAATAACTCTAAAATGAATTGGGTGGGTTAATTACATACAAAAGATAATTGGCCTTACTTATGACTTAAACCTATATGGTTAAGTACGGAGAACAAGGCATGTCTCTATTCTGTCAATGACAAGTATAATAGAGAACACCATTATGTGATGACTATGAGCATACCACACATGGATGCATAAACTTAGTGCCATAATGATGACACCTCAGTATATATATATGTTTCATTTACGGGTTATTCTTAGTGCGAGTTTAATTTTGCATCGTTAAGTATTTGTTTACTTCTTGCATATTAATATCAAATTTGCACTATACTAGGTGGATTAGATATCTGCATTTGGAATGTATATGTTGGTACTAACATGTATGTAGGTGGATTACGCTTTTCAACTCAGTGTGTAGTGAGCCCCCTTCTTTGTGTTGTGTTGCATTTCTATGTGTTTTCCAGGTGCTTCAGGTTGATTAACATGTAGTTAAGGATGACTATTGAAGTTATTTCTTATAGCAGAATTTGTATCTCGTAGAGACCATATGTTGGACATTAGTGATTCAGAATGATGTTGTACTTCATTATTATATTGAACTTTATATGTATTAGAATATTTATGGAAGCCTATTTGGATGATATTTGCTTTCATTGTGAGGTTTTAGATTGAGAGTGGTTCAATCTTTGTACTTGCACTTTTAATAAGTTGTAAAAAAAAATTATTGCGTTCATTGTTATTGTTCTTTGTTTATTAGGAGCGTTACATTTGGTATCAGAGACTAGCTTATGATAACTAGGACTCTTGGGTTATAGGGTTTAACCCGTTATCGATGCATTATTAATAGTAATTTTTTGTAGGTTGCTATCATGCCTCCCGTCACTAGAGGAACTCGAGGACATGGCATTCCTGAGGATAACCTTGCTGGCAGAGGCAGAGGCAGAGGCAGAGGCAGGGGTCGTGGTAGAGGTCCTAGGTACCAGAATGATGTTAGGAATGATCAGTTTGATCAGAATGCTAGGGTTGGAAACAACCAGGATAATCAGGCAGACCAGGCTATGGTACTTCAGAGGATTCTGGAACGTCTTGATAATATTGAGGCTAACAACCAAATTCCTAGTGGGGGAGCAAATGATAGGAGACCTCTTGTTCAGGGTATTTATCTGTCGGTTGAGGAAGACCTTGTGGCAAGAGCTCAGCTCAAGGATCTTTCCAAGATGAAAGGACTATTATTTTATGGTACGGAACAGGGTACAGCGGCAGAAGCTTGGCTGCTGAACATTGAGTGATGCTTTGTCTTACATCGTTACTTGAGTAACGTGAAGGTAAGATGGACAGTTATGCATTTGAGAGGATTTGGTTCCTTGTGGTGGGAGTAGGACTTGGAGAAGTTGGGCATTGATATCTCTCTAGTTACTTGGGAGCTCTTTGTAGAGCGATTTAAGGAGAGGTTTATGTCTGAATATTGGCGTCAGGCCCGTGTAGAGAAGTTCTTTCAGATTGTACAGTCTGGCTCTATAGTGGAAGCTTATGAACATAGATTCTATGAGCTTAAGAAGTTTTTTGGGTGGGCTGAAAATGATAAGGCCATGATACAACACTTCATCAGAGGACTTTTGCCCAAGATTAGGGAGGAAGTGAGAACTTTTCAACCTTTGACTATGCAGGAAGCTTCGAAGCGAGCAAAGCTGATTGAGATGAAGTCTGGATATCATGGGGCTTCATACCAAACCAGCATGAATCCACCTACTCCGGATGTCAGTAGGAATCAAAAGCCTCCTCAAGGCAGTTTGAAATCAGGATTTTCAGGTAGGAAATTCAAGAAAAGAAAGTTCGATAAGAACTCCAAGAGTTCAGAACAGCCTAAATCATCTCAACCATCTCAGAGTGTGCGGAGTAATAAGCTATTTCCTAATCCTTCTGGTCAGAATATGGGATTCAGGAAATCTGTTGAGTGCTTTCATTATGGTCATTTGGGTCATTACCAATCTCAGTGTCCTACTGGGACAAGCCAAAGGTAGGACCTAAGCCAGCTAGGTCTGAAGTGACAGTTGGTGATTCTGCCAGGAACCACTGTATCTTTGCAACCCTAGATCAGAAGCAAGCCGAACACCAGAACATGGTTATTGAAGCTCAGGGTAATACTCAAGGTATGAAAGTATCTATTTTATTTGACTCTGGAGCTAAAAACTCATTTATTTCTTCTGCTTTAGTTGCAAATAGTGGAATTCCTATGGTTAGGGCAAGGGACAGATGGCAAGTGGAGTTAGCATCAGGATCCAAGGTTAACATTGATATTGTTTCTCTTGACTGTAAGATTCATATGGAATCCTTTTCTACTTCAACGAACCTTAGGATTATACCTTTAGGATCGTATGACATAGTTTTCGGGATGGATTGGTTAGATCAGCATCAAGCAGTTATAGATTGTAAGGATAAGTCAATCAGTTGTGTAGATGATCTTGGATTAGCTAGAGTTATTGTGGGAATTAAGAGACCCCTCTCTTTGCGGACAATCTCTGCCAAGCAATTGGCAAGGTGTGCTCGAAAAGGCTGCAGTTTATTTGCCATTTCGGTAAACGATTTAGAAGATTCTGCGGTTAAAAGTTCTTCTCTCAATCATCCAGTCTTGCAGAAGTTTTTGGATGTTTTTGTTGAGGAGATTCCTGGAATATCTCCAAGGAGAGAAATTGATTTTTGAATCAATTTAGTGCCAAGAACGGAACCAATTTCCAAGACTCCATACAGAATGACAGCTCAAGAGCTGGTTGAACTTAAATTTCAGTTGGAAGAACTTTTGGAGAAAGGTTTGGTTCATCCTAGTGTTTTGCCTTGGGGTGCTCTGGTAATTTTTGTCAAGAAGAAAGACGGTTCTTTAAGACTTTGTATAGACTATAGACAGTTGAACAAGGTCACTGTTAAGAATAGGTATCATTTTCCTAGAATTGATGATTTGTTTGACCAGGTCAAGGGTGCCCGAGTCTTTTCGAAGATTGATCTGAAATTCGGGTATCATCAACTTAGAATTCAAGAAGCTGATATTCATAAGACAGCTTTTCGCACCAAGTATGGACACTACGAATTCACAGTAGTACCTTTTGGGTTGACAAACGCACCTTCTGTTTTCATGAGCCTAATGAGTGGTGTGTTTAGAACTTACCTTGACAAGTTCGTAGTGGTTTTTCTGGATGACATTTTGGTGTTTTCTAACTCTATTGGGGAGCATGAGCAGCATTTAGAGCAAGTTTTAGAATGTCTTCGTAGGAACAGACTGTATGCCAACCCTGAGAAGTGTGAATTCTTCAGATCGAAGATTTTCTACTTAGGAAATATCATTTTAGGTGATGGAATTTCTGTAGATCCATCCAAGATTCGGGCTATTGTTGATTGGCCAGCACCTACGAATGTTTCTGAGGTTCGAAGTTTCATGGGCTTAGCAAGTTATTACCACAAATTTGTGTCAAATTTCTCCAAAATAGCACATCCTATCACATCTCTTCAGAGAAAAGGGAAGAAATTTGTGTGGACAGAGGAGTGTGAGGTAGCATTTCAGAAACTTAAGGAATGTTTGACCAGTGCACCAGTCCTGGCAGTCCCAAATTCTACTAAGGAGTTCGTGGTTTGTACTGATGCATCTTTGGATAGCATAGGAGCGGTGTTGTTGCAGGATGGACGTGTTATTGCTTATGAATCTAGAAAGCTAAAGAGTCATGAGGTGAATTACCCTACTCACGATCTCGAACTTACTGCGATTATACATGCTCTGGCTAAGTGGCGGCATTTTCTTCTAGGTCAATGTTTTGAGTTACATTCTGACCATCGAAGCCTTCAGTAT
Source organism: Cupressus sempervirens (assembly GCA_028749045.1). Lineage (NCBI taxonomy): Eukaryota > Viridiplantae > Streptophyta > Pinopsida > Cupressales > Cupressaceae > Cupressus > Cupressus sempervirens. The sequence goes on along the minus strand of CM053786.1, from coordinate 434,314,346 downwards.
CTTTTCACACAACCAGACCTCAATGCTAGGCAGCGAAGATGGATGGAGTTCCTGTGTGAATACGACTTTGAGATTAAGTATGTGCAAGGGAAGGAGAACGTGGTTGCTGATGCACTTAGCAGAAGGTGACATGAATTATCTTCTTTGATCTTAACAGTGGATCTTAGGGATAAGATTCTTTAGAATCTTTCTGCGGATCATTGGTTTTAGGATGTTAAGGCTGTTATTGACAGCGGTAGCATTTTAGAAGGACGTTTTGAGGGGTATTCAGTGAATCCTGAAGGTTTGCTGCTGTGTAGAGGGAGTGTGTACGTTCCCGAGTTAGGTGATTTGAGAAATCTAGTTATGTTGGAGGCTCACAAAGCACCATATTCCACTCATCCGGGTGTCAAGAAAATGCTTGCTGATCTTAAGAAGCATTATTCTTGGCCTAGAATGAAAAGAGACATAGCAAATTTTGTGGCTCGATGTTTGGAGTGTCAGCGAGTTAAAGCTGAACATCAGCACCCTACAGGACTATTACAGCCACATAGTAGTCCAGAATGGAAATGGGACACCATCTCTATGGATTTTATAACTGGATTGCCTATTACAACTCGTAGGCACAATGCTATTATGGTGGTAGTAGATCGTTTATCGAAGGTTGCTCATTTTGTTTCGGTTAGATCATCCTATAATGTAGCAACGGTTACCAAAGTATATATGGAACAGATAGTTAAGTTACACAAAATTCCTAAAAAGATTATATCTAATAGGGATCCAGTGTTTACTTCATCTCTTTGGAAATCCTTGCAGTGAGAGTTAGGTTCTCAGCTAAATTTCAGTTTAGCTTATCATCCAGAAACAGACGGACAAACTGAACGTGTCAACCAGATTCTGGAAGACATGCTTAGGATGTACGTAATGGACAAATAGAATAAGTGGGAGGAGTATCTACATTTGGTAGAATTTGTGTATAATAATGGATATCATAGTTCCATAGGTATGGCACCATTCCAAGCATTGTATGGTAGACCTTGTAGGACACCTCTCAGTTGGGACAATTTGGATGATAGGACTCTTCTAGGACCTGATATGTTGCTAGATTTGGAGCAGTAGGTTAAGAGGATCAGAGAACACCTTATTACTGCTCAAGATAGACAAAAGAAATATGCTGATAAGCATAGGATTGATCGTCAATTCTTGGTTGGTGAGAAAGTGTTTCTCTAGGTAAGGTCGCGTAAGAGTCCAATTCATTATGGAAAGGGGTCCAAATTAGCACCACGATTCGTAGGTTCGTTTAAAATTCTAGAATGGATTGGACCTGTTGCCTACAAACTTGCCTTGCCACCAAGTTTTTCATGCATTCATAATGTATTTCATGTTTCAGTTTTGCATAAGTATATACCTGATATTGCTCGTGTTCTTGACTGGAAAAATTTGCAAATTTTGGATGGTCAAATCATGCTGGAACCAGTACAGATCATGCAAAGCAGAACTTTGAGTTTAAGAGGAAGAGAAATAAAGTAGGTAAAGATCCTATGGGACCCCAATGATGAAACATCTGCTACCTGGGAGAACATTGAAATGATGAGAACAGCTCATCGGCACTTGTTTACTGACTTCCAGGAGAAAGTCGAAGCTTAGTGGGGGAGGGTGTCATGCCTGACCACTACTATTGTTTATTCTGCTTATTAGGACTTAGTTGTTATCTAGTTTCTTTCAGTTTGATACAAAACTTGCTTATATTCTATTTAGCAGAACATAAAACTTTTGTTGAGTGTGTATTCTGTATCAACATTACTCTATTTAGACGTGACAGATGACTTATGATTTTAATATTTTTATAGTTATTATAATTATGTTAATTGAGAGGTTTTATATACCTGGCAATTTTGGTTGCAGAAATTAGATTGCTTGGAAGGATTAAACGTTTAAGTTCTTAATTTAAATTTGAGTTTTAGGTTTGAAAACATGATTATAAGAACTTATAATGTTAGGGTATCAAGTGTTTCATGAGGTTGAACTTTACATTGTTTATGCATATAAATTGTTAAAAAGATTAATTATGTTCCTTTGAAGTGAATTTGACATAGCATGTTTGCAAATGATGTAAATGGGGTTATATATATATATATAATTTCATTCTACCCTAAATTGGTTTTGTTTCATGACATTAGTTCACTTGTTTTTTTTAAGGATCTTATTTACCACAGTTGATAGAACATACGCATTATTTTGTTTTGTTAATTGGGTTTTGAAGGCTTAAAAAAAAAAGGTAAGTTTTGCATTGTTCAAAAGCCAAAATGGCGGTGGTAATGGGTCTGTCTTATGTACTGACATCACTATGTGTCACTAAAACATTAAATGCGAAATTTAAGAGGTATTATGGCACTCAGGGTATTGTTGATCATTTCGTTTTGTGAATGGGTTTCCTATTGAGATTAGGCCGGAAACATGGCCGCCTTGCTCTGTTTGGGTTACACTTGTGAGCCTAGTTGTTGTGGTTTTGAAAACATGGAAGAGTTTGTTGAATGTATTTTGCATATGAGGCTGAGCATCGAGGTGTTGCTCACAGCCAGTTTGCTTAGCAAGTTCTTCAACCTCTGCAATTTTGAAGTTTGGTTGGATTTGGCATCTAGGGTTTTCGCATCAAGCTACATAGCAGGGCTCTGTGTTGAGAATTTTCTATCTGTTGAATCTCACGTAGGGGCATTTTTCTAACCCTTCTCTTTTGTTGTTCATACTACATTTGATTTTGGAAATTAGGAATAATATGGTTGATTAGTTATATACAACTCATATTGACATCTGAGTCTGGAAGTATGCAAAGTTTGTTATTTTTACGGTTGAATTTTTGTATATTTCCATATTGAGGTGTGAGTGTGGGTTTGTGGCTTTAATAGCAAAGATGCATTTGGGTTTTGTTATATAAAGTGGAAACGTGTATCAGTATGTTATTATCATAGAGAAAGAGTTTAGTGCGGACCTTATCTCTGTGTAAATTGTTGAAGGTTATTCCTTCGAGCAAATCGCATGAAATCTACAGATAAACATAAAACCCTTATGTTTTATACAAGTTGGATAGGGTATTGTATTATACATATTGTGGATCTGCAACTCGAGTATTATGTCAAACAGTTGCAAGTAACTGTGCGCAAAGGTCTTAATATGAAAATCGAACCTGATTTGCAATATCACGCAACGGTTTGTTGAGTTGGTAGTGTTATGCTTAGGGTCTTAAGTTTTGACGGAGTCGAGTTCGAGAGTACCCGTATCTTAAGTTCATTGTTTAATGTGGTATGACCTCAGCTGTGAGCTCGTAATTGGTTGCAGTCTCATGACTAAATAAGGACCGGTCACTCTGTTTCATGGATAGTAAATTGGAACCAAGGGTAGTGACAATATAATTCAATGTGTTGTTAATTCGATGAAGCTTTGAGTAGTGGGTCGTGTTGAGTATAGTAATGATATTGAGCGATTATATGGTACTGTGATAGACATTTAGTCAAACAGTTAACGTAAAACTAAAAAGAATATTAAACTATCCATTATCAGTATAAATTATTAGTTTTAATATGTTGTTTATTGTTGATGTCGTGGGAATTTTATGATAGTCAGTATCTTAAGTTAAAAAGATTTCTTCAAAATAGTCATAGTAATCGGTGAAACTGTTGGGAGTTAGTTTGAAACATGAAGAAGTTTCATGCGACAGTATAGATTACTTTTTATATATGGAAATTGATTTATTAATGCACTATGGTGACGTAATTATAATTTGTTGTTGTGAAACTGTTCAAAACTTTTCTTATGCAAAGGTGGATGTTGTTAAATAATTTTCTTAAAGATGATACTAGGCCTAGTTGATCATCATCATCTCTGGATAAATTCTCCAAAGTTGATTCTAAGCGTGTCTTACCTTTTGTAGGAGTCTTCAACAAGACATCTTCTTCATGCTTGAATTTTACTTTGTCAAACTCAGTCTCTATATTCTTGAGTTGAGGTAAGAATGAGGATTCTCGCATTACTATCTGCCAATTCCTGTTGGCTACATTCTTAGGTCTATTCCTTTCTACTTCCTCTTGCCTCTTCTTTCCTTCTTCTTGTTTCCTTTTCTCTTCTTCAATCAAATTTATCTTCTTATCTTCTTCCTTTTTCTTCATTTCTTCTTCTCTTTTCTTATTTTGTTCTTCTTCCTTCCTCTTTTCCTTCTCATCTACTTTCCTTTTCTTCTCTTCTTCTTCCTCCTCATTTTCAGAGTTGGTGTAGCTCATCGAATTGCCAACATTTTTTCCAAAGTCTTTAAATGGATCCTCTGTTTTATCAACTATGACATTAGTGTTGTCAATTTGCATTGTGTTAGTACCAATCATGATTTACAAAGTAGCCTCTGTCATTATTGTGTCATTCCCAACCTCTGCCACTGATATGAATAGTAGTATAGTGACTGTAGACTTCTCTGGCACTATTGTGGTCTCAACTAGTAATGTCTTCCTTTTTTTCATAGGGATTGCTCCCCTTAAAAAAATTCTTGTCTGCACAACACTAGGGGTAGAAGTCGTCAATTTTATGATTGCTTGCTCTATCTCCTTGTTTACTTCTTCATAATTACCACCCATTAACAAAATTGCTCTCCTCTTATTTCTTAATAAGGGCTCAATACCCTTTATTATCCTCTCCATGTCATCATAATTGTTAACTTCACATAATTTTCTAATTAAGTTTTCTCTAATTCTTTTGTCTTCATTTACTACTCTTCTTCTCCTATTAATCAATCTATTGTATAAATCTTTTGGTATATCCTTTTGAATGTCTTCAAACCTCTTATTTATTAGTATCATATGCCTAACTACATCATTCTCCAACTATAATATGTCCATTTCATTATAATAATCATAAACTTGTTTAACTGTACAAAGTTACTATTATCTATAATTGCAACATTAAGGGTTTCAACCTTTGGTTTCCAAGGTTTTCTTCTAGAAGTTTTCTTCACTTTAATCCCTGCTTTCTTAATTGGTTTGTCCTATGTTTCCTCTGATTCCTTTTCATCTGACTCATCTGATTCAACTATCTATAGTTTCTTTCTCCTTTTTCTCTGTCCATTGGACATCTACTTGGTTATTTTCTTTGGAGGTGGTTCAATTGTTTCTAGTTTCACCTCTGTCAGTCTTGCAAACCTCCTAGTGCTAGGAGGGGTTACTGTTTGGAATCTTGCTATACTTAATTCCTCTTCACCTTTATCCTTTTTAATTGGTTGTACAATAGTAGGTTGTACCTAGGAAACTGTAGCACAGGGTGCACTCACTGATTAACCTACTATTGTGATTCCTCGAGAAGTCCCAACTGCTAAAGATTTTACCATCATAATTTTTTTCTGACCACTAGCCTTCATTTCCATGGCTATACCCATTGTCTCTTTATATTCTTCTCCTGTCATTCTTGACTCCTTCAACATTGCTTCAATTTTCTGTTCAACCTTTTTCTTGATGTCTTTACTATGAGGTTCATTGTGAACTTCCCTAACTTTTTCTTCATAAGTGTCCCATCTAGGATACTCCATGTCTCCATCTGGTTCCAAAATAATCTTAGCATAGCCTTGTATTATCTCTTTAGTCATTTCATAACCCATGGGGTCAATGAACTTGACTCTTGGATCCACTACTTCCATATAGGTAACATCTATTTCCACCATGAAGCATATATCATTTTTTAATTTCTCAACCAAAGTAGGTGCAATTTTGAATCTTTGTTTCATATTAGACTAAAAAAAATTCATCATTCTTGTTATGTCATCTATCATTATTCCCTCATATTTTTTTGTGTAATAATAAGTTATCATGTTCATTATACACTTTCCACTATCCCATTCCCAGTCAGTCATACCAAGGAAACTTCTAACTACTTGAAAGAACAAATGTGTCAATACAAACTCAAATTTGAATACAACATTCTTAATTTTCTTCAACCTCTCAATGTTATCAAGCAACTATTGTTTCATAATTTCACACATATTAACTTTCTCTCTCTTAATTTCCATAAGATAGGCTACATGGATGAATCCAACAGGCACAGAGTTCACTCTAGAACTGTAATTCATCTTTTATTCAATAATTTTACTAAAAAAAACTTACATTAGTCTCAATTATTAGGTCAATTCTCATGTTTGTACCATCAAATTGGTTTTTCGAATTGGTTTCAACTAGCTTCTTCACAATCTTCTCATTTACAAGATTACATCCTTCATTACTCAGACAAGTAAGTTTGTGAATCATGTCGTTATCAATCATTACAGGGATATCTCCTACCCAAAAAAACCCTTCATGAATTATCCTTAAAATGATTATGCTCCATTCATGATCATCAAACTTGGTGTAAATCATATGTTTGACAATGTTCAACTAATTCAAATGGTCAAATCCTTGCTTCGGTGTTAGGCCATTGTTGCAAACTAGGTCTAAATCCTTATAAATTTTGATGACTCCAATGCTCTCACTCCTAGGGGATCCTCCATAGACACATAAGGTTATTACTTGAACTTATACCTAGGACATTCACTTAGATCATATGCATTGGGGTCTTCCATTTCTTTGAATTAAAATCTTAAATTATGGTTGCACAAGCGATAAATACCTTGATTTCATGAAACTAGGGCTTCTTCAACTTGCACTTGAAAACTCTTTCAACTTCATGTTAAATTCTCTCCAAAAAACTTCTTTTAAATCTTGCATGATCAAATTGTATTTCGTTAATTGATTTTGATCCTTAAATTGCTTTCAATTCATCGTTGTATTAAGTGTGCAAGTATGCAATCACCAAAAGTTGTTTCTAGTTACTAAGCAACTCAATTTCTTTCGCGCACTCACATATGAACTACAAATGACTTCCACACATCACATTGTACCTCATACTAACTTCACAAACCCTAACTCTCTCTCTATCATCACTTTTGCATCTTTGATGCTCGATCTCTTATATAAAGTACTTAATTGAAGTAATATGAATCAAATACAATTGTTGACTTCGGTCTTCCTTTAGGTGCTTCAAAAAAAATTTATTCCAATACTACATGTGATATGGATAGATCTTTAGCTTTGAGAAATACTTCTTTGAATTCCTCTACATGTTCCTTTATGTTGTCTTTCTTATTGTCATTGTTGCTATCTATTCTTCTATGATTCCTATTCATATTTCTTTTGAAGTTTGGATTCCTATTGATGTTCCTCATATCCATTCTATAGATTCTTGCTATATGACCAAAGTTATTTGTAGTGCCTAACCCTATTTCGCATTTTGTTATCCTTATCAAACTCTTTTAGGCCAGTTTTATGCTTGATGTTTAGTAGCATTACTTTCAGATTTTTAGATATTGTTTCAGATTTAGTTGATTATATGATGAGATTACTTGATACTATATATTTTTGATGTGCATGATGATTATCACAGTGTTTGCATTTATTCATGATGATTAGTTAGATGGATTATCATATGTGTTTTCTTATGGATACTTACCCCATACTTGCATGTGTATGGTGTGCGTGTTTGTTTTTTTTATGTATGGCATTTCTGATGTGGTTAAGGAAGGGAGTCATAGTCACCTACTAGTTAGGATCTACAGGATGCACCACTTCCTACCATTGCCTATTTAGTTTAGAATATTGTGCTTGTATCTGCGTGGATTTTATGCTAGTTACAGGTACTGGGTATCGACTTCCCTAAATTGCCAAGATGAGCATACCGTATCGCATTATCTCAATGGTAAGAGAGGGGAAATAAATTCTTAAGTCCAAATCCTAAACCTCTGAGCCATTTGTCCTAATTGACAATTAGGACAAGTATCTGAATCGTGTACCCTCTGAATTCGTTGGATGACGTTAATTCATGATTATTACCCTTTAATTTGATTTTGTATGTGTTTCTCTATGATGGGTTTTCGTATGTTGTTTTATGAGTCTTTGGTGTATTTTCTATTAATTAAGTCTAATTAAAAGATTAAATTAATGATTTAATTTAATGGAAAATTATTATGATATTTTAATATTTAATTATATTTAGTTAATTGGGAAATTAATTAAATAAAAAGAATTAAATTTGAAAATAAAAGTTATAAGTTTAAATTTAGAATGTGATAATATTAATTTAATTTAATAATAATATATTTTGAGTTCATTTTTAAATAAATGCTAAATAATATTATTATTTAAGTTAATAAATATTTTATCAATTAAGTCTCAAAAATTAATTAAAAAGTAAAAATAAATTAATTAATTAAAGTTTTAAGTTCGCATGATGCGTGCGTGAGATGAAAATATAAGAAATAAATTTAAAAGATATAACATGTGAATTTAATAATGTTATTTTAATTGCATGAAGTGCGCATGGGATTTAATTTAATAAATTAATTAAAAAGAAAGTCAAGTGGAAATTAAATAAAATAATTTAATAATTATTTTAATGTGCATGGAAAAGATTAAATAAAGATTAATAAAATTTAATATGGAGTTTGAGTCTTGTGAACACGGAGTTCTCCCGGGTGAGCGCACAATTAGCTCCCCAATTTAAGGAGAGAACTCTTTATCAAAATTAGAGGGTTCATTTTCGGGGGAGGAAGGAATTTGGACGCGAATTTTGGAAGTGAATTTCAGAAGGAGAATTTTGGGAAAGTTTTCAGAGAAAACTTCTAGAAGAGGAGCGAACTCTCTCATAGTTTTCAGGTGGTTGCATATTAGCATGAGGTTCAGGTAGGGTCTTGTGTTTTTTATCATTAATTAATTACACAATTTTTCTTTCTTGTCTTCGTCGTGCCTATGGATTGTAAATCCGAATTCTCTATGATGAACGCTTAAACATTTGAATATTGTAAATTATTAAACGCTTGCCTATATCTTCTGCATGTGTGGAGAATGGAAAAGTAATTAGAAACCCTCATTTTCTGCATTAAAGAAATTAGGATTTAACTTGGGAAGGGTTTGAATTTTTTATTTTTTTTTAATTCTAGATTGAAAATTTGGATGGTTAATAATGTTTTCTCTACCAGATTAATGATGAAAATAATTGTGTGTGTGTGTGTGTGTGTGTGTGTGCGCGTGCGTGCGTGTGTGTTTGTTTTCCTTTTATTTAAAGAAATGATTTGTTTTATAAATTTTATATATACATATAAATCTTATTAAATAACTTATTTTTATTTTTTTTTAAAGTCATCAATTATTAAAAAAAATAAAAAATTCTAAACAAACTAAGTTGGTTATATTAATGAAATTATATATATATATATATAATGGGAGGGGCGGGGGAGACCCCACACCCCCCCTTTTCTCCTTAATTACCTCACCGCTACAGCGTACTCTGTTGTGGCAATAGCAGAGGCTGCGACAACCACATTTAGTGGTAAGCCAGCGGACTTAAAAAGAATATGCTTTTGAATTATTATTTTAAAAGCTTTTTTTTATATTGATTAATATTAATATTATTAAAAGATTTTAATTATTAATTATTATATTATTATAAATTATTTAATATTATTAAATAAAGTTTATTAAAAGTTTTAAATTTATAATAAATAATTAATGTTATTTAAAAATTATTAATTTAACTAAAGTAAATTTATGATAAATAATTAAATGATATATTGATAGTTATTTTTTATTTTAATTAAATTAAATTTATTATAAACATTAACTAAATAGGAGACCTTTTTTAATTTGTTGAAGATTATTCAAATTCTGACTTAGTAGAAATACAAATTATCTTATCAGAAAGCAATATAAATTTATCTGAGCAAGTTTAAACAAATATATAATATACTTTTAGTAATTTTTAGAAAATTGGTTTCAAAATATGGGGGGGTAAATCTTTGTTTTTAAACAAATTCATGGGTTAACTGTAGGGTAAATGGGAAATCTTCTTACTTGAAAACATACTCTGAAATAGAAAATGAAACCTTATAATTTAATTTGGCCATGTGATTCAAAACAAACCAAAACATGTACTTGCATCATGTTTCTTATGTTGTTTATGCTTTGGGGGTCTTGGGGTTGAGTAAGCATTGACCAGTTTAGGTTGTTACCAAAAGCTCGAGATTTATGCTATTGTGATGTTATAATGATTTGTTCTCAATCTTTCTAAACCCAACCATGGTGATGTGTGGATATGCTCTATGATGTGTGTGTATTATTGATTGTTATTGATTTCCAATCTTCTTGTGTGAAGTTGAGGAGTATGTTTATGAGATACTTGACTTAACCATTTTTGAGTCATCGATCATTTATATTTGATTTGTCTTCCAATCGCTTTGAGAGGACTAAGATGCTTTGGATGATTTGTTCTTAATGATGTCATGTTGTGACATGTTTGACTTGACCATTTTGGAGTCTTTGATCAGTATTATTTTGGGATGCTTTCTGGTTGTTCATTGAGAACCAATGGATAGTGTAGGATACATTTTGGTTGCTTGTTGGAGAATCGATGGATATTGTGATTTATCATTTGATGTGATTCAGTTGCTCATGGAAAACTGATGTGATTATTGTGGATTATACTTATGATGCTTTCCAGTCACTTGTACAAGACTAAGGTGATTTTACTATGATTCTTTAATTTGTGATTCATGAGCTTAGGGTAGGTAATCTATGTGTAGTGTCGGGAAGTGGCTTGCAATGGGGGCCGAGGCCCTAAGTTCTTCCAGGGTAACTCATTGTAGGTTATTTTAATAAGTGATAACATTTACACTAAATAAGACTAAAATGAACCTAATAAGATTAATTGTATGTTCTCACCCATGCCTTGAGTGCTAGTACAGACTAGGATGGGAGTAGAGAGGATGCCTACTTATGACCTTGCATTTTGTAGCATGCCTTGTCATTACCAGAGGATACTAGTGGCCGCATAGGGATCACTAGGGACCCTAGAGTCTTAAGCTAACTGCCAGAGTAACTCCTACATGATTAGTGCGATGACACTTGCCCGCTTACATAGTAGATTCCTATGTGTCTTTGTGTGCCTCTAGGTCTAGATATTGATCTATGTTGGAACCTTTGAGTTAGTATACTTTTAAGATTTCCTAGACTTAGAGAGTATTTGTGTTATGTGATTTGATATCCTATTTGGGACTTGAGACTATCTCCTCAGCACAGTGGGAGTGGGTCATTTAGGTTCCATGTGGTCAGGTGGTAGTGCTTTTTACTCTTACCATTGAGATCCATCGTAGTCACCATGGTTGGAGCTTCTTGGGATACTTTTTTATCATGTTCAGATGATGTTATTTACTAATGCATTTCCTCATATTGATGATGAGCATGTGATAGGTGATGTTATCTTCTTGTAGAACCATGTTATGTTGTATTCTTGTATAAAAGATTTCCTTATGATTATGTTGTAGTATGTTTAATAGTGACGTCCCTATTACTATAGTACTGATGATCTTATCAATGACTCAGGATGTTACGCGCGGGGAATGGCTAGGGCCCATGATGGTCTAATGATGCTATTGACGGTTGGGAAGAACTGTGCACTTAGTTAGTTCTATTTTATGATGGATAGTTGTATTTCATGTTGGATGTTTATGTCTTTTATGATGGATGGATGTATCGTGTATGGTGGATGGTTTTATTTATTTTACTATACTTTGTATCATGGATCCGAAGAGGATGATGTATCTTTATTTCTACATATGTATATTCTTTTAGCCTTTCATACCCTGTGACATGTACAGTGGATGATTGAGCATTCTGAATTAATTCGCCAAGAGGCATTCGAAACAGATGTATATTAAATGGACATTGGACTTTCTTATTATTCTTTTATGTGGATGTGGTAGTTGTTAGACTTAGTATTAGATTAAATTTATATGTAATTCAATGTCATGGGATCCTTAAGAAACGTAACCTGTTATGTATGGCTTTAGTTTGATTGTATGTTATTGCTTCTGCTACTATGTGTTTGATGTGTATGTTATTCTTTCTTGTTTCAAAAAAAAATGTTGGCAAACTTAGTAAAACTTTAGGTCATTTCTTTTGGGTCCCTTGGTGGGGCGTTACATCTGGTATCAGAGCCCGAGTTTCCACATTGGGAGCTCTGGGTATATTGGAATGCCACTAGTGTTAACTAATTGAACAAAAACAAAAAAATTTAACTATATATATATATATATATATCTTTTTCAAATTGAAACTTGAACTAGTCAGACTAAAATGGAACTTAAACTTTTAGTTGTGTATTTTTTATACTTCAACACTTAGACTTGAAAACTAAAATTATACTTAAACCTAAAAATAGGCAAAACTAAAAATTGAACTTATTCTGTTTTCAAAATATGTATCATTTATCTATGCTTTAAGGTAGTATGCCTTTGATTATCTTTGTGAGCATTATGTTATCCTTGTTTAGGAGTGTTTAGGGGATCTATTACAGTATTTGTTAAAATAATGAATGTTGGATCAATATGGTTTTCGATTTACTGTTAAACCAGAATCATATTGCTCTAAGTGTGTTGTAGTGCTCTCGGCAGAGTCATATTCTCCTACAAGGGGAAAGGGTCTAATGGGGCCCACACAGTGAATCCCTTAGCTTTATCATTCATGTAGGCTTCCAGGAGTAAGCCTAAGTCTAGGGGGGTGGATGTAATGCCTGCCACTCGTTTGCATTTTGTTATCCTTATCATATCAAACTCTTTTAGGCCAATTTTATGCTTGATTTTTAGTAGCATTACTTTTAGATTTTCATATATTGTTTCAGATTTAGTTGATTATATGATGAGATTACTTGATACTTTATATTTTTGATGTGCATGATGAGTATCACAGTGTTTGCAGTTATTGATGATGATTAGTTAGATGGATTATCATATGTGTTTTCTTATGGATACTTACCCCATACTTGCATGTGTATGGTGTGTGTGTTTGTTTTCTTTATGCATGGCATTTCTGATGTGGTTAAGGAAGGGAGTTGTAGTCACCTACTAGTCGGGATCTATACAATGCACCACTTCCTACCATTGCCTATTTAGTTTAGAATGTTGTGCTTGTACATACGTGGATTTTATGCAGGTTGTAGGCATCGAGTATCGACTTCTCTAAATTGCCAAGATGAGCGTACCCTATCACATTATCTCAACGGTAAGAGAGGGGAAATAAATTCTTAAGTCCAAATCCTAAACCTCTGAGCCATTTGTCCTAATTGACAATTAGGACAAGTATTTGAGTTGTGTACCCTCCAAATGTGTCAAATGACGTTAATTCGTGATTATAACTCTTTAGTTTGATTTTGTATGTGTTTCTCTATGATGGGTTTTTGTATGTTGTTTTATGAGTCCTTGATGTATTTTCTATTAATTAAGTCTAATTAAAAGATTAAATTAATTATTTAATTTAATGGGAAATTATTATGATATTTTAATATTTAATTATATTTAATTAATTGAGAAATTAATTAAATTAAAAAAAATTAAATTTGAAGATAAAAGTTATAAATTTAAATTTAGAACGTGATAATATTTATTTAATTTAATAATAATATATTTTGCATTCATTTTTAAATAAATGCTAAATAATATTATTATATAAGTTAATAAATATTTTATCAATTAAGTCTCAAAAATTAATTAAAAAGTAAAAATAAATAAATTAATTAAAGTTTTAAGTTCGCATGATGTGTGCATGAGATGAAAATATAAGAAATAAATTAAAAAGATAAAATATGTGAATTTAATAATGTTATTTTAATTGCATGAAGTGCGTGTGATATAATTTAATAAATTAATTAAAAGCAAGTCAAGTGGAAATAAAATAAAATAATTTAATAATTCTTTTAATGTGCATGGAAAAGATTAAATAAAGATTAATAAAAGTTAATATGGAGTTTGAGTCTTGTGAGCATGGAGTTCTCCCAAGTGAATGCACAATTAGCTCTCTGATTTAAGCAGAGAACTCTTTATCACAATTAGAGGGTTCATTTTCGAGGGAGGAAGAAATTTGGACGCAAATTTTGGAAGAGAATTTCAGAAGGAGAATTCTGGAAAAGTTTTCAGAGAAAATTTTTAGAAGAGGAGCGAACTCTCTCACAGTTTTTGAGTGGTTGTGTATTAGCATCAGGTTCAGGTAGGGTCTTGTGTTTTCTATCATTGATTAATTACGCAATTTTCCTTTCTTGTCTTCTTCGTGCCTGTGGATTGTAAATCCAAATTCTCTATGATGAATGCTTAAACATTTCAATATTGTAAATTATTAAACACTTGCCTAAATCTTCTACATGCATGAGATTGGAAAAGTAATCAGAAACTCTCGTTTTCTGGTTTAAAGAAATTAGAATTTAACTTAGGAATGGTTTTAATTTTAAAAAAAAATTCTAGATTGAAAATTCAAATGGTCAATAATGTTTTCTCTACCAAATTAATGATGAAAACAATTTTAAAATGTGTGTGTGTGTGTGTGTGTGTGTGTGTGTGTGTGTGTGTGTGTGTGTGTGTGTGTGTGTGTGTGTGTTTTCTTTTTATTTAAAGAAATGATTTGTTTTATAAATTTTATATATACATATAAATCTTATTAAATAAATTATTTTTATTTAAAAAAATTCATCAATTATAAATAAATAATTAATTAATAAATATTTCTAAACAAACTAAGTTGGTTATATTAATGAAATTTTATATATATAATGGGAGGGGCGGGAGAGACCCCACCACCCCCCTGTTCTCCTTAATTACTTCACCGCTGTCGTAGCGTACTTTGTTGCGGTAGGAATAGAGGCTGTAACAACCACATTTAGTGGTAAACCGGCGAGCTTAAAAAGAATATGCTTTTGAATTATTATTTTTAAACATTTTTTTATGTTGATTAATATTAATATTATTAAAAGATTTTAATTATTAATTATTATATTATTATAAATTATTTAATATTATTAAATAAAGTTTATTAAAAGTTTTAAATTTATAATAAATAATTAATGTTATTTAAAAGTTATTAATTTACCTAAAGTAAATTTATGATAAATAATTAAATGATATATTGATAGTTATTTGTTTATTTTAATTAAATTAAATTTATTATAAACATTAACTAAATAGGAGACCTTTTTAAATTTGTTGAAGATTATTCAAATTTTGACTTAGTAGAAATACAAATTATCTTATCGAAAAGCAATATAAATTTATTTGAGCAAGTTTAAACAAATATATAATATACTTTTAGTAATTTTTAGAAAATTGGTTTCAAAATATGGGGGGGTAGATCTTTGTTTTTAAACAAATTCATGGGTTAACTATAGGGTAAATGGGAAATCTTCTTACTTGAAAATATACTCTGAAATGGAAAATGAAACCTTATACTTAACTTGGCCAGGTGATTCAAAACAAACCAAAACATGTACTTGCATCGTGTTTCTTATGTTGTTTATGCTTTGGGAGTTTTGGGGTTGATTAGACGTTGACCAGTTTAGGTTCTTACCAAAGGCTCGGGAGTTATGCGATTGTGATGTTATGATGATTTGTTCTCGATCTTTCTAAACCTGACCATGGTGATGTGTGGATATGCTCTATGATGTGTGTATATTATTGATTGTTATTGCTTTCCAGTCTTCTTGTGTGAAGCTAAGGTGTTTGTTTATGAGATACTTGACTTAACCATTTTTTAGTCATCGATCAGTTATATTTGATTTTCCTTCTAGTCACTTTGAGAGGACTGAGATGCTTTGTATGATTTGTTCTTGATGATGTCATGTTGTGACATGTTTGACTTGACCATTTTGGAGTCTTCAATTAGTATTATTTTGGGATGCTTTCTAGTTGCTCATTGAGAACCAATGGATATTGTGGGATACTTTTTGGTTGCTTGTTGGAGAACCGATGGATATTGTGATTTATCATTTGATGCTATTCAGTTGCTCGTGGAGAACTGATGTGATTATTGTGGATTATACTTATGATGCTTTCCAGTCACTTGTATAGGACTGAGGTGATTTTATTATGATTCTTTGATTTGTGATTCATGAGCTTAGGGTAGGTAATCTATGTGTAGTGTCGGGAAGTGGCTTGCAATGGGGGTTGAGGCCCTAAGTGGATGCCAAGGTAACTCATTGTAAGTTATTTTAATAAGTGATAACATTTACACTAAATGAGAGTAAAATGAACCTAATAAGATTAATTGTATGTTCTCGCCCATGCCTTGAGTGCTAGTACAGACTAGGATGGGAGTAGAGAGAACGCTTGGTTACGACCTTACATTCCGTAGTATAGCTTGTCATTATGAGAGGATACTAGTGGCCACACAGGGATCACTAGGGACCTTAAAGTCCTAAGCTAACTGCCAGGGTAACTCCTACATGATTCGTGCAATGACACTTGCCCACTCACATAGTAGATTCCTATGTGTCTTTGTGTGCCTCTGGGTTTAGATGTTGATCTATGTTGGAACCTTTGAGTTAGTATATTTTTAGGATTTCTTGGACTTAGAAATTATTTGTGTTATGTGATTTGATATCTTGTTTGGGACTTGAGACTATCCCCTTAGTGCGGTGGGAGTGGGTCGTTTAGGTTCCACGCGGTCAAGTGGTAGTTCTTTTTACTCTTACCATTGAGATCTATCATAGTCACCGTGGTTGGAGCTTCTTGGGATGCTTTTTTATCATGTTCAAATGATGTTATTTACTGATGCATTTCCTCATATTGATGATTAGCATGTGATAGGTGATGTTTATCTGCTTGTAGGATCATGTTATGTTGTATTCTTGTATGATAGATTTCCTTATGATTATGTTGTAGTATGTTTAGTAGTGACATCCCTATTACTATAGTACCAAAGATCTTATCGGTGACTTGGGATGTTACGCACGGGGGATGGCTAGGGCCTACGATGGTCTAATGATGCTATTGACAGTTGGGAGGAACTGCACACTTAGTTAGTTGTGTGTTATGATGGATAGTTGTATTTCATGTTGGATGTTTATGTCTTTTATGATGGATGAATGTATCATGTATGGTGGATGGTTTCATTTATTTTACTATACTTTGTATCATGGATCTGAAAAGGATGATGTATCTTTATTTCTACATATGTATATTCTTTTAGCCTTTCATACCCTATGACATGTACAGTGGATGATTGAGCATTCTGAATTAATTTGCCAAGAGGCATTCAGAACAGATGTATATTAAATGGACATTGGACTTTTTGATTATTCTTTCATGTGGATATTGTAGTTGTTAGACTTGGTATTAGATTAAATTTATATGTAATTCAACATCATAGAATCCTTAAGAAATGTAACCTGTTATGTATGCTTTTAGTTTGATTGTATGTTATTGCTTCTACTACTATGTGTTTGATGTGTATGTTATTCTTTCTTGTTTCAAAAAAAAAATGTTGGCAAACTTAGTAAAACTTTAGGTCATTTCTTTTGGGTCCCTTGGCGGGGTGTTACATTATTACACAACTGACATATTGGTGCATTGTTTCTAAATCAAGGTTTAAGTCGGTTTATAGGTGCTCTACAAATTTTGACTATATATCCAAAGTTTTTACACTTGTAACATACAATGTTGTTCCTTGCTCTATTGTTTCCTTCTCAGATCATATTCCTTCAGGGTCAGTACCTCTAAACATTCTACTATTGCTATTGTTGTTATCAAACTTAGGTTTCTTACAATTTACTGCTCTATGACCAAAACCATGACAATTATAACAATAAAAATCAATAATATGTTTAAATGGCTTACCTATGCAATCCCTTTTCATATGGCCAACTTCATTACATGCATAACATCTACCTTTGAATTCATATCTCACTTCTTTAGGTGACTCAATTTGTTCAGATTGCTTTGGTTCATAAACTTGTTTAGTTTGATCATCTTGTTCACTCTCCTTAGGTGTATGAATTGATTGATTTGACTCAATCTTATTCAGATCTTCTTTTTCTTGCATAGGCTGATGAATTTTAGGATTAGGTTCCTTTCTAACTTCAAATTTCTTAGCTGACTTTTCTCCAATGAAATATCCAAGACCAATTTTATCATAAGGTCTTTGAAAAAATATTTGTTCATCAATCTTCTCACTATTGGAATACAACTTCTCTATTTATTGCTTAGTCTGGGTTAACTCTCCTTTCACAATAGTATTGTATTTCTCAAGTTTTGTTAACTGCAACTTGGTAGGTTCAAGCTCAGATGTAAATTTCATAAGGTTGGATATTAGATCTGCATTCTCAGATTTTAGATCTAACTCAACTTTGTTATTATTTTTCTTCAAGCTCAATTTTAGATCAGTAATCTTCAGTTCATGCTTCAAGATCTCAATTTCTTTCTTTAGTCTAGACACTTCATCACTATCCTTGATTTGATCTAGACGCTCTTTCTTCAATTTGAGATGATCGATCTTGTCTTTTAGCTTTCCAATGTAGTCTTTTGCATCCTCATATCTTTCTCTCAGAGCATCTCTTTCTTCAGTAAGAATATCAATCTTCCCAAGAGCTCTTCTAGTTTCTTCCCTAACTATTTCATATCCATAGGGATCTTACTCAATTTTTTCAACCTCTTTTGAGTAACTAAGTTCTAATACCAATTGTTATAAGTAGGAAATACTGAGAGGGGGGGGGTGAATTAGTATTTTATAAACTTTAACCCAAAATTGGATATTATTAACAACCTTATAACTTGCATATGAAAGTAACCTAATTATGCTGAACAATAAACATAACCATGTAATAAGAGAACTCATAACACCATATTTTGTTAACTAGGGAAACCCTAGCCAAGGAAAAATTTTGATGGGGATGGTACCCATGAAATGATCCACTAATCAAAAGTGTCTTATAAAAGATATTGACCCTGTTAGGAGTCTATTACATTTGTATAGTGTCTTGGTCCTTGTTAGATGACTTAGGCCTTGTTAGAAGCCTCGACCCTATTAGGAGTTTTTATATACAAATACAAAATGTATGCAAGATGAGCCCACTGCCCAAACATGTAATATACAATGAAGTTCCTTAATACAAAGAGATAGCTAGATACAAAAACCTCTTAATAGTATTGTTGATATCTTCAATATCCGATATTGTCGTTGTTGCTCAACACAAAACTTTATGGCAGTTCACATTTCTTTGATCATACATCAGAATTCACATATCATACATTGCATATATTGCTTCACACAAAACTTCGCATTCTCGATCTTTCCTTTATATCTTTACAATTACAATATTACTGCCCAATTGAACTTCATGCATTATTACACTTACAAAATACATTATTATCTTTCGCTGACTTAGGGTTGATATCTAGGATGTCATCCCTAATTATTTAAGTAATTATTTTGTGAACAAAATAATTCCTTAGCCAAAAATATCCAATTCTTTGTTATGCATGTATATTATCGTAACTGGTAAACCATCCATAACTCTTGTCATACTATCCATACTAACCTATGGACTTGACTATAGACTCATCAAAATTTGTATTATCTTTCCTTGAGTGTGCACGTGCCAATATGACTTGTGTAAACTGTGCTGATAAAAAAATTATCTGTTTTGCTAGATAAACTAAGTGATACTTAGACAATTTTCTAAGTATAAATGACATAACTCATTCCTCAAGGTCTACCTTCTTCATATTGAAGATATGTTGCCATTTACTGAAGATATGTTGCCATGAATGACAACATCCAATGTCTTTTGTAGCCAAATTGCCAACAAAGGTTTCCCTTGATTCATATTTTTTCATTAATTAACTCTTCCTACATGCTTCCTCATTGCATTAGTAAATTCTTTTATGATAATAGCATTATGAAGGACCTTACTAAACTACTCCTCGAAGGTGTAAGGAAGGGCTTCACTAAAGATATATATCTCTAACATTAATAGATTAGCAATATTCTTTCTTAGAATTTTATTTGCAACACTTCAAGACTTTCACTCATTATTTGGCCTTCAATCTCTCTAAGTGTACTTTTGGGTTTCATTTTGGGAGGATGCATTCACTTTGTAAGTCCTTTGATGAAGCACTAACTTTGGATACAAAATAATAATTTTTTCTATAGTACAACATGAGTTCTTGGTCAAGAGATTCCTTGAATTCAAAGCATTGAAGTTTCTTCATCACTCACTCCATGATAGCATCAAACAACCTTTAATAATAACTTGTTTCCTTGGGGTCAAGGAATTTCTCTAAGCTGAAGTTACACTCACCACTCCTCTAGTATGATGTATTTACTTTTCTTTGTTAATCAACTTCAATATACTAGGAGCTATTGTATTGAAGTTCATCAGATACATAAAGTAGTTGATGTAAGTAGAAATTTCACTAGCATGTGCCTTAATTTCTTCCTCATTCTCTTTATACTCATTCATATGGTCTAGGATAGTGGATATTGTACTGGTGACCAAGGTTGGAAGTCCATAATAGGCAAGGATAACCTTAAGAAACCTCTCCTGGGAAAAATATGTAAATTGTTGGCAAATTCAACACTTAATGTGTAGGAAGAATTTCTAATCGAGAGCAATTTATTTTGTTCAAGACAGGGGAAATATTATTTTCTATTGGTGAAATTTCCTTTTTCATATCAAAATATAATGATAATTGTGGCAAAAAAAATTTAAAAATCTCACACGTGAATAAATGTAAGCAATTTTTTTGGTTGGCCATAACATTTTTGTAATGTAAGAGGTGAATTTATTGTTTCATATGCACAAAATATTAATATAGTTGGCTAATACATCGGTTGCTAGGAAATATTATTTAATTTGTTGGCAAATTTATAGAGTCACAAGTGGGCCATGACCCATATACCAACTGTACACTGTACTTATAGTCAACCAATCTATTAAGATTCAATTAATAATGTGTCCTTTTTTGTAATGTCCCCTTTTTCTGGGAACTTATAATTCTGTGTGGCTAGCTCACTTTGCCTAGGTACGAAGGCAAAAAGGTTCTTTATGGGGTTCAGTTTGAGATTTGGCCTAGACATTTTGAGTTCCAAACCCATCAGAGCAGTTTTGGCAGGTTGTCCAGATGCTTACTATTTTTAGTAAGTAATCAGAGCACAGTATTTTCGGTACCTCAGTGTTGGTTTGGAAGCGTCTTGTTGAGAGCTTTCCAACGAGCTATTGCATGAGATTATCTAAATTTGGTCAACTATTTTAATGCCTAATGATTATATGGTTTCTTGACTAAGTGACTATTAAAGTCATTTAACTTGTCACTTTATTTTAAAAAGTTACTATGTTCACTTAAGTGACTAAAAGACAAAAAAGGTGCTTTATCCCGCATTGCCTAAAAGAGCTTGCATCACATTGGGAAAAGGCATAAAGGTACAACAAACTCCACATAGAAGGATATATGAAGATTATAATATTCAAAGCAAATATTAATCTGGGAGATGGAAACAATTGCTAGTTACTTCTTCTAGGACGCAAACCCTTGAAGAAGCTTTTGGAGGTTGGACACAAACCTAGCCTTCTAACAGGTTCAATTTATATTTCCAATCTGACTGTCTTTTCAATTTATAAGATTGGATGATTGGGATTGTAGCATGTTATTGTATTGTTGTTGTATAATACAGTAACATTACTGGACAGTTATTTCTAGTAATCTGTTGGTTATGTATAAACTTCTAAATATTGGAGAAATAAATTAATCTTTTTTGAGTTCACTCATATGAAAATGTGTTGGTTAAAAATTGGTATAAATTCTGAAATTTATATTGGATATTGGTTTACTGTTTGATTTTAAGTCTGCATTTTAAATATTACAAGTTTTGGGGGAAATATTCGGAAGGGGATATTACAATGGTATCAGAGCTACAAAACCTGCCATCTTGTGGGAAAACATAATTCACTATTGATTTTCAAAGAAAGGTGTCAATTTTGTGTATGGGGCACATTGAGGAAGACAAGAAGATAACAGACCCAAGTTGAAATAACCCATTATCAGAATAAATGAAAAGCCTACAAACTGTTTGACAAATTATCTCTACATTTAATTATAGAAAAAGTGCAAAATTTTATTCATGAGAATGCATAAATAACAAGATTTGTAGAAAGTATCCTCTTAGCCAGTTTTGTGCTAAAAGACTTTGAAGCAAACCACAATTGATGTGGAATCTCAGGAGGTGTTGGATGTTTTCTCGAAAAAGTATGAACATTATCTCACTAATCACAGGGATTATGATTTGTCACAAACTGGAAAATGTTTCAGAACCTTAAAGTTTGTTGTTTGCATTTGGAGTTTTTGAAAATATCTGGATCTATTTAGGCAGTCGTGAGTGTATTTGGAAGCAAGTTCATTAACTTTGGTCTATAGAAACAGTAGACATATATATTTCAGACCACGATATACGAAGTCACAACTAGTTTGAAGCATTTTTCTTGTTAATCTGTATAGAGAAGAACCCTCAAGTGTAGGCAGAGTTGTTGAGCATCACTGAACAAGGTATCTCAAACATTGAAGTATTATATTCATTTGCCCATGCCCAGTTGTCACCATTAGTGGTGAAATAAGGCACATGAGTCTGGGTGTTCCATCTCAAAGGAAATTGTGGATAGTATAAGGAAAACATGGGCAGTGAACGCAGGATGCAACAATCTTAAGCAAATCCCCAAACGCGTCTACTTGATAGGAATCTCATACAGGTGCCAACATTAATACCTAGTAAGGAAGATCAGTCACAGTGAGAAATGCGAGTTGTTGGCATGTGACAGTAAATAACATTGGAGGACAAGACACCAGTAAATACCACGAACGACAACAGACTATAAAACTTGTGCAAGAATAATATGTGGGAAAAAAACCATTTGCAAGTAGCTACCACATGATGCATTGGGACTTCTAGTTCAGGTGAGTTACGTGACATAAAACTTTGAGGGCCTATCTGCGAAACGGGTGCCAGTTACTTGGTAGAAGTTTGAAACTCCACTATACATTCTGCATAAGCAAGTCAGGACAGTCTACGCACATTTTGGTTAATCACAGCCTATGTCACATACTTGCACTAGAGGGAGGAGCTAATTATTTTAATTTTGCCAGCAGCTAACAAATCTAAGTTCACATTCTATCCACGAGAGTTCCAAGAGGTTGGAGTGCATCTTCTACAGGTTTAAACCCATAGCAACTTCATGTGATTTCAAATGCTTTTCTCAGTGGGTTATGGTAGTCCTAGAGGTCATGGCTCCACCACACAATAGTAATATGGATTTCTTATTCATTCCGAATAGGTTCAACAAAGTTATCACCATTCCATGGTTTAAGTCTCAAAATCTTCCAAGCGTTTCACACCAATAGTTGTCTCAGTGATATCAGTGCTAACATGTGAAGGGGCAAGGAGTATATTAAACATTTTCATCAAACATAATTCATGATAAGAAATGAAGGGAAATTGCATAGTAAGTGCTAAATCGGCCTATTAAACGGATTATCTGAGGATTTGGCTAAATGTGAAGAAGCACTCATCATAAGAAGGTGTTGGATTTCTTCAGTTGTTTCTGCCAAAAAATCTAGTCAATTGTGATTTTTTTTAATAGCAACTAGATAAAGGATGCCATGGATCTATGGTCTGGAATGGCCAAATGTCAGTTCTGGGATTTTCAGCGGGGTTCCATCATGTCTCGTGTCATAAAAATTGCCACACAATTGACTGGGAATGTTTCCTTCCAGTCCTTCTCACATAGTACTTGAATATCTTTGAGGTACCAGTGGAAAATAACAATGGATCATATCCTTTTCCAAGAGTTGATATTCCAGCAAGTAGCATATCAGTGTTTTGTTCAAGGAAGCTAGGAACAGTCACAAGAGAAATTGCAAAATCAATTGTTTTTCTGTTGAAACTTGGGAGTCTAGCTCAAGTTTGCTTTGAAAATATGGTTAGCCTTTTAGAACAATGTTATTTAGCCTACCATGGTTGTAACATTTGTTGTTAGTCCATATCTACTAATTTGCTATCATACTATAAAAGCATGCTCTTGAAGTTTTAATGCTCAGTATTGGTAGAACCTTCATACAATAATAATATAGATGTTACAGGTGGCCTGAGAACTGCTTGATAAAATTACATCCCAACTACACAGTTACAATTCAAAAACAATTTAAACTAAGATTTGAATGAGGCCTCAAGAGCAGTTTGTCCACAATTTCCAGTCTAATATGAGGACTTAAATAATGAACATGTATGACAAGTACAAAAATTCCCTCCATAGGTTCAAAAAGAATTACCCTTCATGGCCTATGTGGACTTTCAACTTGAGCTGCAAAACAAGATGGACATGATGAGAAACAAATACTGTGCATTGGCTCAAGATCTCCTTGTAGAGGACAGTTATAGAAATTTGCATAGGGCTGATATCAATCAACTAAACAGTAGTACTAATGGCACAAGTATACTAACAGGTACTGGGGAGACAAAAGTATCCTATGGATCTATTTACACTAGTCTTTTTGATGAGCAGGTTGATGGTCCATGTAGAAGTGTTGACCAAATCACCAACGTTGGCAACTCCTCATCTTTTTTAGACATGAAAAACACCAGCATCTTATTTGGTGACATGGAAAATAACTTGGATAAATTTTATGATGATACTAGGCTAGAAATTATGTCAGATTTTGAAGAGGAGCAAATGGACTGCAATCTTGGTAGGATAGATGATCTAGCACAGGTTGAGTTAGGGGATATATCTGAAAATGTTGTTTCCCAAGGTGCTGAAAAATTAGAAAATTCTATGGAGAGCAGCCCACTTGTGTGCGAAAGAGATAGTCAAAAACTACTTTTGCTTCTTGATTTATTGGATATGCTTTTGGTCAAAGAGGACAAGATTGTCCAAGTTCTGATGATTCTTCCAAATTGGTTGAGGATCTCATGCGGAAGGTTGTGATAGAGGAGAAGCATGGGAATGTATGTGGTGTCACAAGTACTCTTTTACACACTATTTTTGAAACGTTGAAAATGATAAAATTTGAGTACTTGCAACTATTAATGGACATAGATCTAGCAATAAAATTTGGAAGGGACAAGGAGAGTGAAATAGATGAGCTATGCCTTCAATTGAGCTTCACACATTATTTCATCCACCAAGTTGAAAATCAAACAAGTGGGGCAGCCACTTATGAAAAAGATAACAGTGGTTCAAGGGCACAAGAAATCATGCAAATCATTGAAGGAATTCATAAAGTGAGTAGATATGAAGGCAAGCAATGTGATTCAATCACGTATTTTCCATTTGAGACTTTCTATGGTGAGAAAAATTTTATGGATCAGCAAGTTGATAAGTCTGAAAATTTTGATTTTTACGACAGCAGTTGTATGTTTTTATAGGAGGACATGGTTAGTGATACAACAAGTGAGGATAATTCAGAGATTACTATTAACGGTGAACCTTCTTTAAACGAAGACCTTGACATAAGAAAGGATACTTATGGTGGAGTAGGAAGTTCAGAATTCTCCTTAGCATGCTCTAAGGGATTTTTCAGCTTACCCAAAGTTTTATCACCTAGCTCTTATGAGTTGGTCATAGGCTACTTGTTGATTGGTGCTTTTACTTGTTGGTATATCCCAGCCATCAGTGATTTGCCTATGTATGATGGTGGTATTTTTTTTATTCTATTTGGCCTTCAGGGGTTAATGAGTTATTTGTAGATGAATGGGGAGAGCATACATTACCCTACATACCATAGGAGTTGTTTACATTTTTTACTCAGTAGTATACTGGAGGCAGTGTTAGCATTCATGATGTTGGTGATTCAACAACTACTCTTTCCTTTACCCAGGATCATGTTGATGGGGTGATTGGGAATCTAGGTGTTAATAGTATCTTACATTTGGTGGTTTATGCTATGTTGTTATACAGTCACAGAGTCATGATCTATGTGTTTTAGCCTTCTGACATATCAGAGATCCAAAGATCAGGACTACTTTGTTTTCACCTGGGTGATATAGTGATTGAGATAGATTGGTCGGATCTGTCATTGTCATCAAAATAGATATTGCAGGAGTGGTACAGTGACATAGTGGTACAGATATTACAAGAATTGGTTAGTGATATTCCAGATAATGCACGAGTCCTCACTTGGGATCCAGGTGGAGCATCCCTGGGAATTGCCTTTTATCGAGGAGCTAGATGGAGAGTTTGGTTGTTATTCCCTTGAGGAGGATATTGGTATATTGTTGAGCTCCCATCTTCACTTGATAGTCAAGATTTGTAGAGTCACTCATGGAGTGAGGCCTTCATGCTAACTGAGGGTTTTGGCACACATGGTAGCAGCACATGGCAGTTGGTGTCCCTTTATGGTGAGACTTGCAACCCTGGCATTCAGTTATCAGGCACATTGATTCCTATTGTATTGTTTCACCATTCTGAGTTCGGGAAGATGCATGCTATTGTACATCAACTGAGGAGTAAAATCACATTCTCGAGGCAAGTATGGGACCCGAGCATTTGGTTTCTATAGGTATGAGCTGATTTCTTGAGGGAAAGCAATCTTTAAGAGGGGAGGCTTTGTAATGTTCCCTTTTTTCTGGGACATTATAATTCTATATGGCCAACTCACTTCGCCTAGGTGTAGGGGTGGAAAGGTTCTTTATGGGGTTCAGTTTGAGATTTGGCTTAGACATTTCTAGTTCCAAACCCATGAAAGCAATTTTGGCAGGTTGTCCAGATGCTTACTATTTTTAGTAAGTAATTTGAGCATAGTATTTTCGGTACCTCAATGTTGGTTTGGAAGTGTCTTGCTGAGAGCTTTCCAACGAGCTATTGCATGAGATTATCTAAGTTCATTTGGTCAACTATTTTAATGCCTAATGATTATATGGTTTCCTAACTAACTATTAAAGTCATTCAACTTGTCACTTTATTTTAAAAAGTTACTATGTTCACTTAAGTGACTAAAGGACAAAAAAGGTGCTTTATCCCACATTGCCTAAAAGAGTGTACATCACATTGGGAAAAGGCATAAAGGTACAATAGACTCCACATGGGAGGATATACGAGGATTATAATATTCAAAGCAAATATTAATTTGGGAGCTGGAACCAATTGATGGTTACTTCTTCTAGGATGCAAACCCTTGAAGAAGCTTTTGGAGGTTGGACGCAAACCTAGCCTTCTAACAGGTTCAATTTATATTTTCAATTTGATTGTCTTTTCTGTTTATAAGATTGGATTATTGGGATTATAGCATGTTATTGTATTGTTGTTATATAATACAATAACGTTACTGGACATTTATTTGTAGTAATTTGCTGGCTATGTATAAACTTCTGAATATTGGAGAAATAAATTAATCTTTTTTGAGTTTATTCGTATGAAAATGTGTTGGTTAGAAATTGGTATAAATTCTGAAATTTATATTGGATACTGGTTTACTATTCGATTTTAAGTCTGCATTTTAAATATTATGAGTTTTTGGGGAAATATCCGGAAGGGGATATTACATTTTTTTTTGCCAACTTGGTTGCTATCACTTTGCATGTTATCATTGTTATGGTGAAAGGAATTGATCAAGATCATTGATGTAAGATAAATCAATGACCTTGGCTCTATTTCAAGCCTAATTTTAAATGTTATAACATAAAGTCTAATTCTTCCCAAAATTAGGATATGTATCCCAAATCCACTCGATGTGATCATTGATGACAACTATAATCATATTGTATCACTTGTCACTCATGACTTAGGACTCTTTCTTACATCTGGTCATTTACTAAAAGAAAGATCGATATCGCTTTTGCCTAGATTCATTTGAATTAGTGACACACGCCCGCTTATTGCTTGATATATTTATATGACACATGTCACATGTTCAAAGGGTATCTACTACCCAATAAAAATAAATCACACAAAAATTAAATTAAAATTCACTTACCTTTAAGGAAAATTGTCACTTAGCTCTCTGGAACTTTGGCAGGAATAAGAAATGCTAGATTAGAAAAGAAAAAAATTGTGTAAAATAAAAGTCTCATATGAATGTACTTCTACAAAAATATGTTGGAAAATTGAGTGGGAATAACAAGTGGTTATGTAAAAAGTAGGTGAAATGACACTCCTATGTAAGCCAAAAATATAAAATAGTTGGCTAAGTAAGGGTAGTTGGAGACACACGTAAGTAAAATGGTAGGTGATGCTTGGCCCTAGGGAAAACATTTTGTTATGCTAAGGGTGAAATAACATTGTCCAATAAGAAAACATTAGGCAAAGGTTGACAATTTTTTTTTACAATAATTTTGTCCTAAATGTAGATTCTATTGGCGATTGGACCACAATTTAGGACCAATTACGTGTAAACTAATGCTTGATTGGCTCATGATTTGGACCCAAATTATGTAATATCTCATTGATGCAGTTCACCCCACATCCAGTTCTTATTCACCAAATGATGATTGCTTGAAGAGACAAAATCACCAATTGGTGAAGATTCACCACTAAAAAAATCCCTGATAATAGGTAGTCTCTAGACTACTTGCTTTCTTCCTCTTTACCCACGACTAGAGTTTGTACCTATATAGTTATTGCTCCTTGAGTGCCTACAATGGTGGTATACACTATTCATTCTCTCTTTTGCTTAGGTTGAGCATAGAACATTTTTACCACCTTTAAGATGCTCTTCACAATAGTTTGATATGTCATATAACTCTTCTCTTTTGTAGAGTTCAACAACACTAATAAACTAAAATTATTTTTTGACAATGTTTCTTTGTGTGTTCTTTTTTTCCATGCTTAATATTTAAATTTAAAAAAGATTACTATATAAAGAGAGACATATGATTTATCTTCCTTTTAAAAATACTTAACAAAAATAATTTAGTGTCAATTTTATTAAAAACTCTACATATATCCAATTGAAAAAATTTGTAAAATACATTTAAAAATATATATATTTCTTTAGTTTACATCATTTCAAAATTTAAAACATACATGTCACTTTTTTGTGATCCAAGTTAAAAATTTGACTCAAAGGGAGTCATTTCCTTTATAAAAGTTTGGCACAACTTTGTAGTTTTACCCATAAGAAGTTATTTTTGGTGGAATGAATGGAGAAGGAATGTTTTGCTTGATTGGAAAAACTGGATTTATTGTGAATTATGCTAATTAATGTTCAAATTCAGTGTGGTTTTTCTTATTTTGAGGTAAATGGGAAGCGGTCACAACTAGCTGATAGATATGTATTCCAAAATGGGGAGACTAGATGATGGTGCTCCTAGAAAGGTGCGATGAACACCCCATCTAATGTTGTAGGATCATGTGAGAGTTTGTGGATTGTTTCTTCTAGAAGGCTAGCTTGTAGATCTTTGTATGTGGACATAATTGTGGACATATTTATATGATTGATCGTATGACTCAAAGATGATGATTAGAGGGAATGATAATGGAGTCATGATGAACATTATAATATATGTGTGTGTGTGTCGTAAAATGCATTCACATGAATAATGGAAACCAAATAGAGTTTTGTATTTGATGGTCAACTATTGCAATTTATGTCGCATATGTTAGATACAATGGAATAATATATACAGACCATGAAGATGAAGATTAAAGGTATTGTTAGATGTTATTTTCTTAGGATTGTTGCAAATGTAATAGCACTGCCATATTGTTTGGTATGTTCTTTCCAAATGACAACCATCTCTCTAATATAGGATGGAGTATGGATAGACACGCCCCTTCATGGGACATGTCTATTCATTAGAATTTAATTAATATAATGACAAATAAATATCTCATATATTTAATATATTAATATATATTATATCTCACACTTATATATATAATATATGTATTTGCACTATAGTTTATTCAACTAAAGCTACCAATCATTAACACTGCCTCTTAGCTAGGAAGGATAAACAAGATTCATATGTACAATATGAATAACATATTACCTGAACGTAAGAAATGGTTTATGAAATGTCAACTCATTAGACTTCCTAGTTTATTGAATGCCAACTCATTTGACATTTGAAAGTCAACTCATTCGGCTTTCTAGTTTCTTGAATATCAACTCATTTGATATTTGAATGAAGTTATTATAAGATCATCACCTTACAATAACTTCTACAAATACAAGTGATAATCATTTGGAAGTCGCCACTTCCTTATGATGTACACATGTGATAAGTCCATATAGTTATGAACAATATTCATAAATCACAGTCCTCTTAACTGTTTACAATTCATTGATCATCAGAGAATCCTTCTCAACATGATCTAGTCCCTCTAAGTCAATAAGTCTGAGATCACCGAAGGTAGACAAAACCATATCCTCAATTTGCTCCCTCTCTTTCAAGCTTGCCTCTTAATGAAATGTCAGGCTCCCTCTAAATCTCAATCTCCCTTTTCCTGCAAGAACGTTCTCGGAGGAAAAGATCAAGGGAAATAACTCTTATAGTAATAAAATCACTTTTTTTTTTTCTTAATAATAATATTATTATATTTTAACTTTAAGAACATTAGAAATTTGATTATATACTTAATTCATGATGAATTAACCAATATTTGATGCAATTTTATTTATATATATATATATATAAGAATCACATATGCTTACATATAAATTAATCTCAATATACATAATGTTAATTATGAGATATAACACAACATTAGAGCTCTGATATATTACATTTAAATAACAATAAAATTAATATAATTTCATAAGGGACTAAAATGGTATTAGATTACCTTTAATGAGCCTCACACCTTAATATATATCGTAGTATCTTGCTGATGTAACATTAATTAAACTTTTGTTGTAGGTACTTGTATGTACGATGCCCAACCTGTCAATATCCACTCATTGGTTCAATATTTCAACTGAATGGCTCATGAATCCAAACAACAGTAACTAACACCATGAAGATTGGTTGCACTGAGTATAGTCTAACATATTGACCTGAGAAAAGATACTTGGCAGCATTAAGATGATCAATCATTGTTTTCTACACAACACATGTCTTTACTTTCTAGTCTTCAATATCAACATGTTCGATTTGTCTTGGTGGGAATCGATGATAACTTCCAACAGTCTAGCATCAATTCCCTGAGATAAATCAGAAGCAACTACTCTCTTGTTCCTTTGGCTGAGACACTTCCTATGTGGTGTACACTGGTCTCCTTCATCACTCCTTTTCTTATTTATAACTTGTTGACTTATCTTTTGATTTCTTGACAATATCTAAAGCATAAGTGGACTGATCATTCTTAGGTTAGTAACAGTCTCTAAATTAACATGCAATACTCCCTCATAAAAATCTAATGTTTGATAAGGTACTTGTATGTACGATGCCCAACCTGTCAATATCCACTCATTGGTTCAATATTTCAACTGAATGGCTCATGAATCCAAACAACAGTAACTAACTCCATGAAGATTGGTTGCACTGAGTATAGTCTAACATATTGACCTGAGAAAAGATACTTGGCAGCATTAAGATGATCAATCATTGTTTTCTACACAACACATGTCTTTACTTTCTAGTCTTCAATATCAACATGTTCGATTTGTCTTGGTGGGAATCGATGATAACTTCCAACAGTCTAGCATCAATTCCCTGAGATAAATCAGAAGCAACTACTCTCTTGTTCCTTTGGCTGAGACACTTCCTATGTGGTGTACACTGGTCTCCTTCATCACTCCTTTTCTTATTTATAACTTGTTGACTTATCTTTTGATTTCTTGACAATATCTAAAGCATAAGTGGACTGATCATTCTTGGGTTAGTAACAGTCTCTAAATTAACATGCAATACTCCCTCATAAAAATCTAATGTTTGATAAAGATTTAGACTGGGAAATGAATATATCACACAAAAGAATTGATATGCATGACTATTTGTAAGTGCTCAGTATTTCAAGTTTTAAAGCCAATGAGATCAATACATAACATAAGTTATTTAAAAGATATGCATATTATGATAACCAAAATGAAGAAGTTTAAGAGTTATTTCTATTTACATATCAGAGAGCTGATTGTTTTCTCATGGTGTGTCAAAGCAGAAGGAATTCTTAAAAGAGAATATATACAAATACAATGAGCCCACTTTCTCGACAAGCTACATAGCCCATGGGTTTTGCCATATTCAATCAAAATATCTTAAGCCAAAGGAGTGGATATCAATTATCTTGATATTAGCATTCTTGTGATGACTCCTTCAAAAGGATGACTAACTTAGGCTTTAAAATTCAACCTTTATTTGGAGTACATTTATAGTCAACCTAGCTCTGATACCATGTCATTTTCTTAGGATCACAACAAATGTAATAGCACTGCCATAATGTTTGGTATGTGCTTTCCAAATGGGAACCATCTCCCTAAGATAAGATGGCGTATGGATAGACATGTCCTTTAATAGGACATGTCTATCTTCAATTTAATTAATATATTGACAAATAAATATCTCATCTATTTAATATATTAATATATATATTATATGTCACACTTATATATATATATATATATATATATATATATATATATATATATATATATATATATATATATATATATATGTATACATATATATATATATACACATATGTATACATATATATATATATACACATATGTATACATATATATATATATACACATATGTATACATATATATAT